>CM077644.1:145879961-145892461 GCA_039707465.1 Rhabdophis nuchalis | reverse complement strand
GCTGGGGGGGTTGGGGTTGGGAGGCAACGTTCTGCGGTGGTTCTCATCCTACCTCTCCGGCTGGTCGCAATTCGTGTTGGTAGGAGGGCAGAGGCCCCTAACATGCGGGGTTCCTCAGGGGTCGGTCCTCTCGCCCCTCCTGTTCAACACCTACATGAAGCCGCTGGGTGAGATCATCCGTGGTTTGGGGGTAGAGTTCCATCAGTACGCTGATGATACTCAGCTGTACATCTCTACCCCTGACCACCCCATTGATGCTGTCGAAGTGATGTCCCGGTGTCTGGAAGCCGTGTGAGTCTGGATGGGGAGGAACAGGCTTCGTGACCAAGTGGCTGTGGTTTCCGGTGCCACTATATAGCCAGTTAGTTCCATCTCTGTCTATCAGGGGCGAGTCTTTAGCCCCCGCGGAGAGGGCTCGCAACTTGGGCGTCCTCCTGGATCCCCGGCTGTCCTTAGATGACCATCTGACAGCCGTGGCCAGGGGGGCTTTTTATCAGGTTTACCTGATACGCCAGTTGCACCCCTTTCTAGCTCATGACACCCTATGCACGGTCACTCAAACCCTCGTCATCTCCCGCCTGGACTACTGTAATGCTCTCTACATAGGGCTCCCCTTGAGGTGCACCCAGAGGCTCCAGCTAGTCCAGAATGCGGCCGCGCGGGGGATTTTGGGAGTTTCTAGATACTCCCATGTAACACCTCTCCTGTGTGAGCTGCACTGGCTCCCTGTGGCCTTCCGGGTGTGCTTCAAGGTGCTAGTAACCATCTTTAAAGCGCTCCATGGCACGGGACCTGGTTACCTGCGAGACTGCCTCCTACCACACACCTCCCTTCGACCTGTCCACTCCCACAGGGCGGGTCTCCTCAGGGTGCCGTTGGCTGGGCAATGCCGTCTAGCGACGCCCAGGGGAAGGTCCTTCTCTGTGTCAGGTCCTGCCCTCTGAAACGACCTGCCCCCTGACCTTCGCACAATCACGGACCTTCACCTCTTCCGCCGGACATTAAAAACCTACTTGTTTCAGATGGCCGGCCTGGCATAATTTTAAGATTGTTTTTGTAGGGTTCTAAATTTATTTTAGCACAGGCCCATATATTTAATTCATTTTAGCTATTTTAGTGTATTTATTGTATTTTGTTTTATTCTTTCCTGTGCACTGCCCTGAGCCCTTTCGGGGAGATAGGGCGGTTTATAAATCCAATAAATAAATAAATAAATAAATAAATAAATAAATAAATAAATAAATAAATAAATAAATAAATAAATAAATAAATAAATAAATAAATAAATAAATAAATAAATAAATAAATAAATAAATAAATAAATAAATAAATAAATAAATAAATAAATAAATAAATTCAATCTACAGGTATATCAGGTTTCTCTTTCTGGGCAAAGTAGGACAAAGGCAAAATATTTATTGTATCAAATAAAATGCCCAGAACCCTCTCTTCTTTATTAGGCTGCTTTATTAACATGTTCTGAAGGCATGCAAGCTCTGCATTAACAGACTTAGACTTTTACATTTCATCTGAACCACAGAAAAAGACAAATTCTTCAGGGGAATATTCCCTAATCTTTTAAAGATCTTCATAGATATTCACTGCCATTGCCAACTGGCTCTAATAATCCGGCCTCACGGACCTTCTTATGGATTCTTTATCTTCTTGGTTCTACCAGGGGAACTGTGCAGGCTATTTATGTTCCCTCCAAACATAAGCGTCTTTGACTTGCTCAGCTTCCCACAACCTGTTCTTCTTGCTCTATTTTTCTGTAGCAGAGAGTCTGTCAGCCAAATTTTCCCTGTTGGCTTCTCAAATGCAGCTGTACACCTGATTCTGCAAAACCTAATTGAACTCAGGGATATTGCAACCTTGAGTTAAATGCCTGCAGATAAACCTGAAAAGCAGGTTCAGCATATTGCCTGATTCTCCTCTTGGTGGGACTCCGATGAATTTGTAGACCTTAATGACATAGACTTTATTGTCACTTTGAATGTACGCTAATCGGCCTACATTAAAATGAAATTTCATTGCATACAGTTCCCAAAGGATCTCCACCTCTAGTAAACACAACACACACACACGGCAAAATAAATAAATAAATAAATGCAAAATTATGCATATACCCACATATATTATATGTCACGGAGAAATAACACAGTCTAGTTTGGATGTATATGTGTACATACATGGTGAGAGAAACAAATCTTGTGAGTTTTCCAGACAGATGGCATAGGGGACAAAGCTGTTACTGAATCTGGTAGTCCTACCAGAAATACTTTGAAACCTCCTCCCAGAGGGGAGCAACAGAAACAGACAGTGAAGTGGGTGTGCGGGGTCTCTAACAATGCTATATTGTATTAGGATAGCCCTCCCCAAATTGATATTATCCCTCCCACAGTCGTCAAGTTGATGGTAAATTCTGAGATTTATAGCTTTTCACACACCAACCTCCATTACTGCATGGAGAATATATAAAATAATGGGTGGCCAAAAATTATCTTATAAATAACAAAAACCAAATACTCCAGTAACAGCTTTTATTTTATTCAAATAATGTATTTTAATGTTCTTTCTGAAGGAAAAAAAATCCTGGAGCAACCTCTTTTTATCATAGTAGTAGTCGTATTTGTTATCTACCTATCTATTTTATTCCCTGGCACCTCTGCAATTAAAATAGATGTGCAAATTTTAAGTAGGGAGTTAAACAGATGTGAAATTCAATTTGTGAATTGATTTCATCACAACCTGTCAGCTTTCAATTGTTTTACTGCCACTTTTCAATCTTCCAGGCAAATATCACACTGCAGTATATTTTCTGTTTTCTTCAAAGTGGATATAGAGGTTAAAACTCTATATCCAGCACAAGTGTCTTCCATAGTCTGGGCAGGAAAACTGCTTTTTGTTGGAAAGGCAGTATATTTTAGGTTCTGATTTCAATGCAATACATTTAAAAGTGTTGTGGGAAATCCCAGATTTTCTTGGATTCGTATTGACACATTAAGCTGAGTGCTTATTGAACTAATCTTTCCAACTAATAAAAACAACACCCAATGCCAGACATCTGAATGATTATGTGCCATTGAGTTGGGAGTCAACTCTTAGCAATTACATACATAGATTTTCCCCATGATGACCTAACCCTAACTTAATCAGGTCTTCTAATGATGTACCCATTATCATTATAACTGAGCCCATCTACCTTGCTGTTGGTTGTCCTTATTGCTGCCACCTCTTATAGCATTTGTGTCTTCTCCAGAATGCTAGATCTTATGTGCCTGAAGCAGGATAACTTGAGCCTGGTTTTTTTTTGTCTCAAGTGAGAACTTTGGGTTCATCTAGTCAATGATCCATCTGTTTGTTTTGCTGATTGTCCACAGTGTTCTAAGGAGTCTTCTCTGTCATTACATTTCAAAAGTACGAGTGCTTCTTTTGATCCTACTTCTGCAGAATACAACTTTCACTTTCTTTCTTTATTAAATTTACATGTTGCTCATCTCACTGTCAAGTGAGTTTCACATCTGTAGTTTCACGGGGAATATCATTGCTTGCTTTATATTGATCTTAGTAATTATAGACATACCACAATGCTATTCTACCAAGTGCTAGTTTCTGGTATATTTCTTGACTGATAATTCCTTTACCGATGATCAAGGCTTCTACTCACACAGAAAACCTAATCTGAAGTGTCTCTCAACTCTACAGAAAAATGTGGGTGGTATTGTGACAGTGAGGAGGTTGGGGAGGACTATAGGTCAGTCTTGGAGTCTGGGGAAGGCTCTGATGAGGGCTCTGTGTTGGAGGCAGAGAGGGGCCAGGACCGTATGCCAGCTATCAGCTGCCTTCAGAGTCAGATATCAGTGAAGTAGATGAATCTGTTCCCAGTGTGCGTGTGCATAGAGTTGCCAGATGAAGGGAACAAGAACAGGGGTCAACTTGGGGGTAAGACTACGGGTGGATGATGAATGGCCCCTCCCAGAGGAAATAGAAAAGGAACGAAAGGAGAGTGGAGTTTGCAGGAGACAATTAGTTTGCTTAATTGGATTGTGACTCTCCGAGGAGACTCCTTGCCAGATTTTGCAGATATTGGCCTAGCAGCTCCCCAAGCCAGATAAGGTCTGTGACTGTAAATCCTCCGTTGAAAGACTTGGCTGGATGTGAGTGAGCAGCATTCACAGTAAATCAATAAAAGGGATTTTTGTCGGGACAAAGAGTTTGCTTCATGTTCTTGGCAAGCCTCAGTCAGAACAGGTGGCTAGAGAGAACCAGAAGTTTATTTCCCTGGCTGATGGCCCTTTCACCAGAGAGCTGATATTATTGAATTTTCCCCATCATACCTTTATTCAAGGGATATAGAACCAGCCTTGTTTTATGTGAAAAAAATAGAATTCTCAATCCTTTTAAGATGCTGAATTGAAGGGGCAAGATTTGGAGTTGTGTGTGAAAGTTTATGATATGCAAGAAGCAATATCATTGATACTAATGGTTCTTATCACAGTTCAGTTCAATAGGTCACTAACAGGGAATAAATCTAGCTAACCAAACCTTGATATCAATCATACTACTGTCGTTTGCAATTTTGTGACTAAGTCTGAAACAGAGATAGCATGATGCAGAGTCACTCTCTCCAATTAGAATGACAAAGATTGAAAAGCGTGCACCTAAATGAACATCTCTTCCCCAGAAGAGGCCTGTAGAATTTAAAAACTTGATTTCTAACATGTGTTGACCAATCAATTTTTTTCCACAACATGCTAGCAATCTGAGTGTGAGGCCACCCAGTCTATCTGTCTCCAGACCCCAAATAAGTGATTTCTCTCTGTGTGATAAATTTCATTAGCTGCTTGAGATCAATGTGACTTTTAAATGCATCTGCATTTGTAATGCTTGCAAATATCATCCTTTAAATGGACTCTCATAAATATCGGGTGAAAATTTCAACCATCTGCATTTTGTATCTCTGCAGTTGTTACCAGCTGTTGGAAGTAAATTTGGAACCCCAACAGGGAAGTCTATCACTGTGCAAACTAGCTTCCCCAGAGATCTATTTTCATGTGGATCACAGGAGAGCAGGAACGAGCTATTCTTCCCTTTCATGCTTTCTATGATCTCAATGATTATACGTACCCATTGAATCTATTTACTCCTCCCTGTTTTCTCTAAATAATGGATGTATGCCTTCACACAATAGTTCAATAGCCAGCTTCTGGTAATCGGAGTATCATAAGACTTACCTAAAGCTTTTTGTTCTTGCACAATGAAAATATAACCAGAGGATGTGTTTCTATTCTCTCTCTCTCTCTCTCTCTCTCTCTCTCTCTCTCTCTCTCTCTCTCTCTCTCTCTCTCTCTCTCTCTCTCTCTCTCTCTCTCTCTCTCTCTCTCTCCCTCCCTCCCTCCCTCCCTCCCTCCCTCCCTCCCTCCCTCCCTCCCTCTCTGCTGTGCAACCATGGAAGTTGCTCTTAATCACTCACGACCCTAAAATGTGCTCTAGGCTCTGCTCTTGATCAGAACAGAATAACAGAGTTGGAAGGGACATTGGGGGGGGGGGGTCTCCTAGTCTTTTTTAAAAAATTTTTTATTTCCCTACCAAAGGGGGTCTCCTAGTCCAATATCCTGTTCTGGCAGGAAACCTATACCATTTCAGACATTCTCTTCCATTCTCTTCTTTAACACTTACAGTATTGGACCTTTCACTACTTCTGGAGACAAGTTGTTCTACTGATTAATTGTTTTAATTGTCAGGAAATTTCTCTTTCGTTCTAGACTGCTTCTCTCCTTGATTAGTTTCCATCCATTGCTTCTGGTCCTGCCCTCAGGTGCTTTGGAGAATAGCTTGACTCCCTCTTCTTTGTGGCAACCCTTGAGATATTGGAACACTGCTATCATGTCTCTCCTAGTCCTTCTTTTTATTAAACTAGACATACCCAGTTCCTGCAATCGTTCTTCATATGTTTTAGCCTTCAGGCCCCTAATCATCTTTGTTGCTCTTCTCTGCTCTCTTTCTAGAGTCTCCACATCTTTTTACATTGTGGCGACCAAAACTGAATGCAGTATTCCAAGTGTGGGCTTACCAAGGCATTATAAAGTGGCATTGATACTTCATGTGATTTTAATTCTTTCCCTCTGTTAATGCAGCCTAGAACTGTGTTGCCTTTTTTGGCAGCTACAGCACACTGCTGGCTCATATTTAAGTGATTGTCCGTTACGACTCCAAGATCCATCTCACAGTTACTGCTATTAAGCCAGGTACCACCTATACTATAGCTATATTTGGTTTTTCTTACCTAAATGTAGAACCTTACTTTTTTCACCGTTGAATTTCATTTTGTTAGGGAGCGTCCAATGTTCAAGTCTGTCAAGATCCTTCTGTATCTCAAGTCTGTCTTCTGGAGGGTTGGCTATTCCTGACCGCTTGGGGCCATCTGCAAATTTGATGAATTCTCCATCTATTCCCTCATCCATATCTTTGATGAAGATGTTGAAGAGTACTGGGCCTAAACCAGAGCTTCGGGGTACCCCACTGCATACTTCCATCATTAGGATTAGAATGTGCAGCAGATAGTAAGAACTGATGCAGCAACCAAGCTGAAGCTCAGTCACACTGGATCTAATGGAGCCCATATGGAGCCTATACTGAGAACAGCTTTTGTGCAATTTTGTTTTCCATCTAGAAAGGCAAGATGTTGATGTTGTTGTTTTTTAAAATAAAGGAAATAGTTCAATTAATTGAGAGAGTAGCATGACAGGGGAACATCTTGATGTTGTTACCCCCTTGTAAGATTAAAATCATGCAAGTGGTTATCATCAGCATTATTTAGGCCAGAGGTGGGATGCTACGGGTTTGGGAGAACTCATAACTAATGTTACGGCTAGTTCGGAGAACCTCCAAATACCCCACTGACTGTCCCTGCCCACCCCACCCTGCCCATCCCAGAAGTCTTCACGCAGCCCATTTTGATGCAAAGCCCACGTGGCCACTTAGGGAGGGGGAAAAACAGGCTCCTGGAAGGCCTCTGGAGCCCAGGGGGGGCAGTTTTTGCCCTCCCAGAGCCTCGAAGAAAGCCTCCGGAACCTGGAGAAGGCAAAAATCCCCCCCCCGGGTCGTGGTGCAGGAGGCTGACTAGTCCATGCCCACCATGGCCATGCCTGCCCAGTAACCAGGCAGAGAGTCTGTTGCTGAAATGTTTGAAGCCCATCCCTGATTTAGGCCACTAGGTCTCTTGAAATTGTATTTATGAAATGTAACTTAGATTCGGGTCCTAGAAGCTTGTTGTGTGGAAAGTAATTCCAGAACATAGTCAAGATTGAGCTGGGCAGGAAGTTGTCAGATAAATTTGGATTGTCTTCATTATCAAGGGTAAGGATGATTTGTGACTGACCTTTGAAAAATACTGGAGACTTCCATCAGCCACAGGGTGTACTGACCACTTGTCCCTCACCAGTTTTTAAGAAGATGTATGGAAATGATCTGGCTTCAATAAAATGAATTATTTTGGTCTATGAAATTTTGTAAAGTAATATTCATGAGGACAAAAAGGGAAGAAGGGAGCCATTTTCAACCACTGAAAAGGAATTACAATTTAAATCACTTTCCCAATGGGATGCCCTTCAGAAGTTTAGCGCTCTGATTCCTATTTTTTTCCAGCCAATAAAATGCATTGAGAGCTCCTGTTTAAGGGAAGGTGGATCTAAATAACCAAGGGAAGAGGATTGCAAGGGAGTAAAATGAAAGTGATCTTTCAGTCATTTCCATTGGAGGTTATTTAGATTTCATTCCACAATGGTCCAATTTTTCAACATAACATCGGGCTATGTTTTCCCCCCCGCCCCAGTGAAATATTGTGGATGTTGTGTTTTCTCCCATGACGAAAAGCAACAAAAAATGATAAACTAATTCTTGGCGTCTGTCCAGGAAGCCTAAGCTATTTGAACAGGGTTCTTTTGTGTGCTTGCTACCTCCATCACAGTGGTTTCTGCTCCATTTCTCATTTTAGAAATTGAGGGACTGGCTAAACTGTTAGCAAACACGGATTATATTTTGTCGCTCTTGAAAGAGACTTGGAATGAGAGAGAGGCATCAGGAATGGAGGCTTTGGATTCCATGCATTATGTTTCTCTGTGGGGGGAAAAATGACTTAATGACAAAAGGCTTTAGTGCTTGTAGGCCAGGGATGTCCAAACTTGGGAACTTTAAGACTTGTGGACTTCAACTCCCAGAATTCCCCAGCCAGGGACATCCCTGTTGTAGGCACAAAGGGGGCAGTGGAATTGGATTCTGTTGCTCAGACTGAAAGCAGCCTATTTTCATTAACATTGTGAGTAGTAATAATTTTAGTGATTCCCAATAACTCAGTAATATTAGTTTCCTCTTGTGTGTGTGTGTGTGTGTGGTTTTTTTTAAATTCAATGTCCAGGAAGAAAATAACAGATAGTGATGTGACCTTGGCTTCCCCAAAAAGCACGAGGCAGAGTCCTGGTCCCAATAAAAACCCCTTTATTAAACGAATGTGAATTCCTCTCATTCACATTCAGCAAGGCCTGGCAAACAGTCTTTCAAAGGTGTATTTATGACTACAGGCCTTATCTATCTTGGAAAGCTGCCATGCAAATATTTTCCAAATGAGGTGCTGTGCAAGGAAAGATTGGGCACAGAGTCTCTGAGATTCACGGACAGATCATCACACTCCTAAAACGAATCTAGCAACTGAATGAATTGTTTCCTGCAAAAGCCTGCTCTGCTTTCGCTCCTCTTTTATTTCCTGAGGGAGAGGCCAATCACCTTCCACCTGTGTCTTTACTCCCAAGTCTACTCTTATTTCTGAGTTGTTCTTTTCTTCTGGTAGCTCTGTGCACACAGGCTCTAGCTGTTCCTCTGCCTCCCTGCTGTCTAGCTCCATAAGCACCTGATCACTGTCAGATGGCCTCGACTCTGTCTCTGCTTCTGACGCAGTGCCCTTGTCCGAGCTTCCCCAGCCTCCAGGACTGGCTCATGCTCCTCCCCAACCTCCTCACTGTCTGACTCTGCTGCCAGCTCCACTGGCCCCTGGCGGGCCACAACAGACAGCTCCAAATGCAAAAACTCAAGAATAGTATTCAAGGGATATTATATATATATGCCAACAAACCTCCTTAGCTGTAAAAATCAAGTTTCTTATGAGAAATGGAATCCCTTGACTTGTTAATACTCAAAACCTATTTGTGCATTCTTCACAGAGGCATGATTAGATAGACATTGGTCTGTTCCAATAAGGAAATCCTCACAGTTTAAATGTTATCTTAAAGGAACATTTGCAATAATTCAATAGCAGTCTGGGCCGCTTAGTATTTACTAAACAAACAGGGAATGATTAATTTGCAATTGTGCTTGAGTCTTTATTCAATAAACAGTTTATGACTTGCAAGAAATAAGAATCAAATAACAGTAACCTCTACCAACAATTCCAGAGGGTTATATTCTAAATAGATACCAATTGGTCTTTTTATAGTTTACTGTTGTCAGAAAGGGAACCGAAGTTGTTCGTATGCAGTATGCAACACATTCAGATTTAATGAAGGCAACCAGAAATGCCCTTATGAAAATATAACACCAATTATGGGAGATTTATAATCAGTTTCATATATGGCTACAACTAACAGGGAAATGAAATGACACATGGTTCTATTTACAACCGTGGGTACATCTTCCTTGTTTACACTCCATGGATGAAAGGTTTGGATACACATAGTCCTTGACTTACAATCACAACTGGAACCAGAATTTCCATTGCTAAACAAGGTGGTTGCTAAATGAATCACTCCTAATTCTGAAACTTTTTTTTTGCCAGGGTGGTTAAGCAAATAAATGCAGTTGTTAAGTGAATCATGCTGTCAGGGTTCTGACCGATGCCCTAATTAAATCATGACCCTCGAGCCAAGTTTCAAAAGAAATCCAGTTATTTATTAGGAGTTTCATGTCCGCATGTTCCAAGTGAAGCCAACTCTGACCTCACTTGATTCATGCCCTGGCTCTGACCCTGTTTCTCCTTCCCCCCAAGATGTGTCATCAGCCACATTCCCCAATCAAACAATTTCATGAATTGTAGAGTCCCTCCCTCCAACCACGGTGGGTATCCATGGAGATGGCCTTGACATAGAGATGGCTGGAATATGCTTTTGTTTTGACTGGTGCAATTGCCTCGCTGCAGCTACGAGACTCCCCTTGCCTATGGCAACTCGAGAGCAGGTCAGGAATGCTTCGCAAGTTGACACATGCAGTCATGAAGCAAATATGGCTTTTTCCATTGCCGAATAGAAGCCAACTGGGAGAATTACAAATGGTGGTTCCATGAACCTGGTAGACTTCAACTGTCATAAGTTATTATAGTTATTAGCTTTATTGATTAGCCTACAGGCCTTCTCACAGCACAAGGTTCAAACACTCACAAATACTTGCTGGTTGAATTTTGATTGTGTGGTTGTGAAAATGCTACAACAGATGTAGCTGCAAGGATGGGTCACAGGTCACTTGCTTCAGTGTTGTTGTAACTTCAAACAGTTGCTAAACAAATGGTTGTAAGTAGACAACTATCTACAGTGATCCCTCGTTTTTCGCGGCTTCATGTTCAGTGCTTCGTGGGTTTTTCAAAAATACAGAATAGAAAAAAAATGCATCGGTAGGAGGCAAGCGCCCCCTAGTGCTTGCTTTAAACGATGTCCACCAACTCAAGTTTCCGGTGCGAATCCTACTTCGCGGTTTTTCAGTTTTCGTGGAAGGTTCCGGTCCCCATTAACCGCGAAAAACGAGGGATCACTGTATATCGTTTTAAGTTCATTCTTGTTACATTGAGAACCAAAAATCTGGCTTTTGAGAATAGAATAACTCTCCCCTGGACATAAAAGCTGGCATTTGAATTTTTAAAAAGTCAAAAATATTAAATATCTACAGAACCCAAATGATTTGCTTGTTGGAAAATATATCTATTAGAAAGAAGTAAAGGGATTCCCTGCAGATTTTACTCTTCTAGTCATAGTACACTTTAGGGTGCTCATCTCCATTTCTTTAAGCCATTGAACCAGAGCTGTCCAAAGATATTTTGGTTGTCCTATGGCTAGCAAGACATCATGCTGCAGCTCAAAATGTATGGTGAAACATGGAACCACTTCCCACAAAAGTGGTACCTATTTATCTACTTGCATTTACATTACAACAGCAGGGTTGATAGGAACTGGGGCAAAAGATGGGAGTTCACTCTGTCACATAGTAGTCAGATTCAAACCACTGCAGTATAGACCTTCTTTGGCATCTTTTAAGCCACTGAGCCACCACACCTCTCAATTAGGAGGATAGTGAGTAAAACATTGTTCAATATGCTCTCCATGGGGAAGAGATCCTCAAAGGATAAGAATTGTTTACTATAAACCTTGAATCCAATATGGTGATCCAATAATCAGAGGCCAACAGGGCAAATGTGAAAACTGGGGTAGCTAGAGCCCTAGATTTTATTTGGGAAATTAGAGGATTCTTGGGGACTCTTGAGTGTGATAATGACAGTGAGCCAAAAGCTTAGAGGGTGAAAAGCACAGAAGTTCAAGAATTCAAGGAAAGGATCCAGAGAGCAAAGATCTACCTGAGGTCACTATTGTTCTCAACAGGACCAATTTTTCTGACCACAGCTAGAGTAATCCAGCTATCTTAGATACAGGTTCGAAGCCTGAAAAACAAGGTTAAAGATGGAAACAAATTACTGGGAGCAAAATATTTACCCTCTGCCTTTCTGTGACCAGCTACCAGAAAACTTGATTCCATCTACAAAGACGAACTACTTGGACCTAGACTTTTTATAAAAAGAAAATCTCTGGAATCTTATGTGTAGATTCTTTTGTAATCCCTGTAGATTCCCGGCTGTTGATAAGCAATTTGCAGAATGTTTCTTCTTTTTTGGGGTAAAGAAGAAAATCTATTGGTTTCCCAAAAACAGGGATTCCTCTGAAAGAACAGTACATGATTTATGGTTTGATATCATAGGAGAATCAATCGCTATAATTTAAAGAAATAATGGATTAATGTGTGGCATAAATGAGCCAGCCTAAAGCAGTTTCTATATTGGTAGCTAACAGTTTAGAACTATCTTTACTTTAGTAGTTCAGAAAGAAGGAAACTGACCAAATCCTACGCATCTTTATTAAAGTGTACTAAGAAAGAATGAATTTTTCTACTGGGGCAGCTGAATGCCACCACATGTTTATTGGAGCCGTGTCCCTCCTGGCTTGTACTGGCCTCCCGGGAGGTTACACGAGGCTGGCTCCAGGGGATTGTCAACGCTTCTTTGAGTGAGGGGTTCTTGCCAACCGTCCTGAAAGAGGCGGTGGTGAGGCCCCTCCTCAAGAAGCCATCCCTGGACCCAGCTGTTTTATCCAACTATCGTCCGGTCTCCAACCTTCGCTTTTTGGCGAAGGTTGTTGAGAGTGTGGTGGCACGACAGTTCCCCCAGCACCTAGAGGAAACTGCCTATCTAGACT